>JAZHYW010024455.1:0-20950 GCA_037355805.1 Ixodes ricinus | reverse complement strand
GTTGTGGTTTTCACCGGGGGAGGGGGGGGGAAGGGGAGGAGGAATAGGCAGGCGGGATGACGAGGTGAGGAGGAGAGGTATACCCCTCCCTCAGTATCCTTCCATCCTCTCCTCAAGAGTTGCACTCTAATTCGGCGTTACAAAGGTTGTAAACGGCTTTAATTTTTTTTTTTTTACTTCACAAATAATGAGTTTTTCAGTTTCAAAATGTGAAGGTAAAATGTCCGCGCATCGTTTTCCATCGTTTCGGATAATAATAATAATAAGATACTGACCTTTCAATGCCCGTTTAAACAAAGGCAAAAAAAAAGTTTAATTATTGGTTGATTCTAATATTTAGAGATGTAGAAGAATAGGGAAATGGTACAAATATGTATTCCACAGCATCTCTACTATCATGGTTCATTTATCTTCTGTAAGAGCCAGTGGCGTGGCCAGGAAGTTTGTTCGGGGGAGGCTTAAGCTCCATAAGCCTCCCCCTGGGCAGCTACTGGTAACAGCACGATCGAAGGCTCGAATACACACAACCCCCAACACAAAAAGGTCAAGTCACGGGGCATTCGCTAAGCTTGATTGGTTTAGCCGATGAAAGAAC
This sequence comes from Ixodes ricinus, assembly GCA_037355805.1. Taxonomy (NCBI): domain Eukaryota; kingdom Metazoa; phylum Arthropoda; class Arachnida; order Ixodida; family Ixodidae; genus Ixodes; species Ixodes ricinus. The sequence goes on along the minus strand of JAZHYW010024455.1, from coordinate 20,355 downwards.
TCGGCCAGTGAGATGACGAATGCCATGATGTCGCGCTTTTGACGCTGTTTGATAGGTTCCTTAAAAGGGGCACTGACACCCCAAAGGTCGTATTTTTTTTATTGTCTAAAACGACGCAAGTTGTAGTCATAAACACGCAAAAAAAAACCGCATCGCGAAAAAAAATTTCCTTGCGCGCGCGCGCGCCTTTTTATTTTTGGCGTTTAAATCTCCCGCCGCTACCTCCTTGCTTCTTTTGATCGATGACGTCAAAAATCAGGAAATTTAGAAGCTTTGTAGGCGGCATTTCTATAACATTTAATAACGGCGATCGTAAAACATGTTTTTTAACGCAATTGCGAACGCACTATGGCCCCTCTTTTTGAAATACCGAAAATCAGAGTTCGGTGAGATGTCCCTTCCTAGATTTGTGTCCTCCCTCAGAAAACTCGGCGGCGCTCGAGCAGATCGGCGAGTCGGCGAAGAAACCGGTTTTTTCCCGCGCCGGCTCCCTTCTATCCCGCCAGCTCGCCTCCTCCTCGCATCGGGTCAGCGGAGGTCCGAGAGAAAGTCGAGTCGCAGGAGACCGCAAAATTTGACTGACTGCACTGGCGGGGATCGCGCGGGAACTTCAAATTCGGCATTTGGAAATTGTTTTTTTAATTCACAAATACTGAATTCCCAAGTTTCGAATTTTGAGGGTAATGTCCCGGCACCGTTTTCAATCGTTTCGGATAATAAAAATAAATATGATTTTGATGTGTCAGTGCCCCTTTAAGGCGTATTCACTGGCCGCCATATTTGAGGTCACTGTTTAGAGCGCATGCTCAGAACGAGCTCACATTAATAGGCTGCCAAGACCGGCAATCTTGATGGTGCGGGTTGGGGTGCACGTTGCAAAATAACTGGAAAGCTAGCCATCAGCACGTGCTCAGCATTAGCGCACACAGATATGGCCGCTAGTGAATACACCCTATTGGCTGGTGTCGTCGGCTGCGCATTGACTGAGATGAAGTACAGACTAGTCGGTCAACCGCACTGGCCCCGTCATCTTCTGAATTTCCAGGCGATGTCAGGAACTAAACGTCGCGAGAAAAATATGCGCAATGGTGGGGTGGCGGCTACCGTAATAAGACAGAGCCAGGACATTTTACTCCCGATGAGATCACCTTGATTATCATGTCCGCCACACGCCTCCGTGCCGTGGCTACAGAATGCACCGTGGCCATAGTGTAAGATATACACTTTAGGTGAGGACACTGGCGCGAGGACCAATGAAACGCGATCGACTAGATGAAGTCCCCTCACGAGCGCGTCCGTTGCCATGGCATTAGACGAGCATCGAGCTCCTTGCTCAAAGATGTGCGAAGGCTGCACAAAAATGCCATAACAACAACATTTTTTTTTTTTTTTACAGTTGCGGTTGTTTTGTTAGTGAGCGACGCTAGTTCCCCGGGCCCTTGGGCGCGCGCGTGCTCGTGAGAGGACCTATACACCGTGACCGTGGCACTGTGCCGATCGCATCTACCTTCACCGCCTCACCCCAGCGCTCGCGCGTCGAGCTTCACCGCTTTGCACCGCAGTGCCAGGAGCAGCGGCTGATCAGGGGGGCGCCTGGAGTCAGCCAGTAGGCTCGGAAATTAGGCTCAGTACTGTTTCAGGTTTACCTTCTTTAGCTTCAATTGTAGGTTAACCTCTAATTAAAAAAAAAAACAAAAAAACCTGGCAAAAAGGGGAGAAAAACCGCGGATCTTTATTTGGATAAATACGGTATAGTAGAGGTAATATCCGTGCCGCAGTCAATCGCAAGGGCAGTAAACTTCGACTCAACTCTGGCTGCAACGCCGCTAAACCTCAGGTCCACTTCTAAACCGCCACTGTATAAGTTTTCATAATATTTCTGGGTGTCCTTTTCGCAATTTATGATATAGGAATCTTGAGCTTGGTAAGTTCAGAGAACTTGGAAGGGGGGGGGGGCGTATTTGTTTGTTGACGGAAAAAATGAATAATTATGCTGTTATTGTTGTTGTTGTTGTTGTTGTTGTTGTTTTGCTAGCATTTTACGGAAATTATATTTACAGGCTAAATAAGTTATCGAGCGTAAAAGCGGGAGGTGGGAGAGGCTTTAGCTCAACTGAAATGTCGCGCTGTGCTTCATTTTACAACAATTTTTTTTGTAATACTAATTGTAAACGGAAGTTGCTCTGGCCTTGGGCGTATTTCTAAAAAGAAGGCTGTCTGTTCCATATAGAAATAGCAATCACCCGTTCAGTTTCACGCGATGAGCAAACAGACGGCATATCTGCTCCAAAAGCGTCAGTGGCCGCTCCAAACCGACATTTTGCTGCTACAAAAAAAATCAGATGCCGCCACCATCGCTGGAAGCGGGAACAAATGACGTCACAGGAATTAGCGTGTCGGATGTCGCGATCCTGGTTGTTGCTCGTGGAGTTCCCACAAAAATGTAGTACGAGCGAACGCGACTGTCGTTGTCGTCACGGGGGGGGGGCGTCAACTTCTGGCATGCTGAAGCATTCGTGGATCGTCCAGCTGAAGACAACCTTCAGCAGAACGGGCGTTTGTCACTTCTCCACGGCTGTGTCACCGCCAGGATTGTGACAGGCAACTACGTGACACGTCTATGACGTCATCGGGCGATAATCGAGTGGCCAAATTTGAGAACGCGGTAAACACATCGGTCGGGGACTCGTTCCAGATACCGTAATTCTACTAATTCTACGCTCATCGCGAAAAAATTAAAAAACACGATTGGATGGTTTTGGCAAACGATGCCCTGTAAGCAGGGTTCTAAACTAGCAAGTCAAAGGTGGCTGCAAGTAGACGACGTATACGTAAGGTGCGATTCTTTGCATTTTTGTTTTTCACCGACTGCTGCAGCGACCTGTGTTACGCTACAGTTCGAACGTTTAACTACCAGTTCGTTTGCAGGCATCTGGTATTCCAAGCGGTTAGAAACAGGGCTCATATCTGTCCTAGACGCTGTGGTGCGGGCATTTCCAGTAAAAACATTCACTTCCCACCAAGCTGGAGAGTCGCAACGTTGCATGAAACGTTCGGAACAAAGTGTCTTGGTACGGAAAGCTTGAGATAAACTGAAGTACACTCACGCCCATTTGAAAGGCCGTCAACCAAGAAGTCGATGTACAGTCGGGAGCAAAAGTTTGCGGGGCACGGGAGCGCGTGCCGAAATGCATCGCCGCGCCGTGCAACGGCGCGCCACCGCATTAAAAAGCCGCGCTTTGCGCATGCGCGCCCTTCATGCTGGCAGTCATGTCTCTTTCGCTCGTTTCTGTCCGACTCACTCCTGATAACCGGAGTCGGCGCCAGGGGCGCAAGTTGCCGTTTCGCTGGCTGTCATGCCTCGCGTCCTCTTCAGCTGCTTCGCTGGGTGACGAAGCGGCTAATCACCCTCACCCCCTCACGCGAGCCCCGTCACAAAGCGCGGCGGCTGAGGCGGCTGAAGCAGACGCGCAGCATGACAGCCAGCAAGCGCTAACTCGCGCCTCTGGCGCCAACTCCTGTTATCAGGAGTGCGTCGGAAAGAAACGAGCGAAAGAGACATGATAGCGAGCACGAAAGGCGCGCATGCGCAAAGCGCGACTCCCTAGTGCGGCGGTGCGCCGTCGGACGGCGCGGCGATGCATTTCGGCACGCGCTCCCGCGCCCCGCAAACTTTGCTCCCGACTGTACAGTCAGCGACGGAATGAAACCCGAACGCCGGAACGCGTGGCCGTTGATACAGGCTGCTCCACCTGGAGGGCCCCTGAGGACTAACCAAAATACGCCGGGAGGGTGCGGGTCCTACTAAGCCCGACCCGCATGGGACGTATTCTCGACGAATTTACGCGCGTTTCAGCGGGCGTAATCACGCGATTTGGCGGGCGCTTCTTTCGTAGAGGGAAGAGGGAAGGTCGCCAAACCACACCGGCGCTCCGTCGACGTCTCCTCGGCGTTTGGTGCAGAGGTAGCTAGTGTGGCCGACTCCGCGCCTTTCATGAAAGCGGAGAAAAATGTAGATCGGTTGCTATAATATTACGTCTCCGCAAAGAGACAGAGATAACAACTGAATGTTAATCAGCAACCAAAGCCTAATTTTCTAACACCTGTTTCGATAAATGTTCGTTGGAAACGTCAAGTTGCCAAAAACCGGCAGGAGGACAGCCGCGATCTCTGCTCAAAACACTTCTTTCTGTAATTTATTCACATCGCCCGCAAGATAGATGGCATTTTCTTCTGTCTCAGTCGTTCATCGCCGTTTCACCAGAGATATAGCGATTTCGTACAGTTCGCCGATAAACCGGCGAACGCGCCAAGACGAGCTCCCATGCGCGGCTGAGTCAAGCCAGCCAGCCGACCGCTTAGCTAAGCAAGCCGATTCTCGAGCAACATCCGGCTCTCAACGCGGGAGCTGATTGGCCGGCACCGCGCCGTACGCTTCCGGATACGCCACGCCGAAATACGCCGAAGCGCCGAGATCTCGTCTCGGTCGGATCGCCGAATACGCGCGCACTTACGCCGACCGAGGAAGCGCTCGTCCCGACGCCCGCTGTACGTCGGGATTACGCCCACCAAAACGCCCGTAAATACGTCCCAAATACGCCCTAGGTGGTTCGGGCTTAAGATGAGCTCGACCCTCGCGCGGCGCGTCTGGCAGTTCCGCGTTTCGCCTGGTGGCGCGCTGTAAGCGCCGTCACATCCGATACAAAAGAAGCACTGTCACTTGCTTTGTGTATCGGATTCCCATAGATATCTCTTCAGCGCAGTCATTCATTATCGCTTTGTGTATCGCAAGGGCGAAATGAAAGTTGAAACATTTCGCGCACAGAAGACCTGTGCTTGATGACGTGTCACCGGAACCACGCTGGGGTTCCGGTGAACAACGTGCCACGCGGTTTCTGAGAAATAGTGAAACGTCATAAACGCGAAATAAAAGTCGGTTATTCGCCCGACCATACTCTTTATGAACAAAAAAGAATGCTGCAACAGACCGACGCGGACGCCTCGGTTTTTATGAGCAATGCGCATGTTTTCCTGCGAGGTTATCAGTCGATTCTTAAAAAGCGAGGAATTGCTTGCTGACGCTCTCTTTGGTAACCACCGATATGCCAGGTGTATCAATTCCGGAACGGAATAAATGCATCACCCTGTCTGAGCAGGGCCTATCGCAAAGAGCTATAGCCAGGTTAAGCGGCCGCTCGGTGTCGACCGGGCGACAGTGGGGCGACAGTGCGGCGACAGAAAAGCACCCCGAGTGACGGCGCTTACAGCGCGCCACTGGCGAAACGCGGAAGTCCCAGACGCCCCGCGCGAGGGTTGAGGACATTTTAGTAGGACCCGCACCCTCGCACCCATGGTGCATTTTCATTAGTTCTCAGGGGCCCTCCAGGTGGAGCAGCCTGTATCGACGGCCACGCGTTCCGGCGTTCGGGTTTCATTCCGTGCTGACTGTACACAGAGTATTTCTTTCTCTCGCAACTTCTTGTCCAAGGATTGGACGCTACGTGTTGGAGTTAAAAAATCGTAGTTCTGAGTTCGCTTTTTTTTTCTATTCTCCATATATAAATGAAATCGAAGAACGTATGTAGGAAGTAAGCTGCATTTCGACACTCCTTGGAATCCTTCCCCAGTTAGTGTTCCCTAGAATATCGGTAAAAAAAACCATGATGTACGAGGGCGTTCACCCAAAGTTCGTGTTGTTGCCATGCGAAGGAATAGAGATTCAGCAATCAAGCTCGCGTAAGAGAGACTTTCTCTACATGTTTAGCCACAAAAAGTTACCCACTTTTTCCAGCGATGCACCACATGCCGGAGGTCATTGTTATAGAACGCCTCGTTTTGAGCGTTCAGGAATCGGCTCCAACCCGGCAATCGCTTGGTCGCCGTCCTTGAAATGCGTTTTCTCTCTTATTTGACCACACTGTGAAGTGTCTGCGCCCATTTAGCCAAAGTGGTCATAAACTGGGGCGTTGTCCCCGAACAACGGTCCAAGACTAAAATGAATATCCTTGGCATTGCTTCCCTTCAAATGAAAAAAAAACAACAAAAAAACGGATCACTGCATATGCTTGGCACCGACGGGCGGTGCCATTTTTTGTTTTCGACTCTCTAGCGGCGATTCCCAGCTACAATAGCATGCAATGTTTTTATTGTGCGGAAACTAGAGGGACGCGCGCTAATGTCGATGCCTGTTTCGTTCCGTTTTTGTAAATATTTTTTGCGCCGATACTAGCGAACTTTGCGAACGCCCCTCGTACATAGCGTCGGCTTCTCGCTTCTGAAGGAAACTTTGCGAAGTTCAAGGGAGTACACGGGCGTTCATGAGAAGAGAGGACCGTGTTCTGCGGCCCACGTAAGTTGTATTACGCATCGCAGAAAGCTGGAACTCCCGTGAGAATGTGACGCTATAGTGGTAGGGATGGAACGCGACAACTTGAAAACATGACGTCACCCGAATCAATAGATAATTGAGAAAGACAATATTTTCTAAGAGGCCCCGTCCACGTAAGCTCAATGTCGTTAAAACAACAAAGGGCATTGTCGGCGCCCGTACCATGTATTTCGGTGGAAAACAAAACAATAAACACTTGTCAGCAAGAGAAGAAAACAATATTCCCTTTCTTACTGCCAACTGTTTTTTTATTCGCCAATATAAATCCCATATGAGTCCACAATGTATTCTTGTTTTGACAATAGGCTAAGGTGAGCGTCGACTCATCGAGAAATTTCGTCTTTCTCAATCATCTTTTAGCCCAAGTAACGTCATCTTTTTTCAAACTTTCGCTTGATCTATATCCAATCGCTAGCGTCACATTCTCAAGGAGTTTGAGGTTGTGCCATGCATAATGCATGCATGGTTTATTTACCGGGGCCGAAAAAGAACACGGGTTTATAGCTTTCTCGGGAACGCCCGGTACAATGCAGTTATGGCAACTCCATCTGTGTTCAAGATGCATTTCGAGAGATTGGTCCGGCTTGTGCCCTCGGTACGGACTTTGGCTCGAAGTAACTATAGCCATGTATCTCGGGTGCGTTTTTAGGAATACCTTTTTTTGCAGCCACGTGCTGTAAGAGAGTCGAACGACGACACTTTCCGGCTGAAGTGTAAGGCGTTGCAGATGGCTTTACGCAACCGCACAACAGCTGCGAGCGGCACATAGGGTGCCGCACAGTACGCCAATGCACAGATTTTCCGCTCCTATATTTTTCTTTTCTTGGCTCGCTTTGAGCTCGAATTTCAGAAGAGTATGAAGCCTCCACAATACTTGTGAGCTACGCATGGTGTCCGTGCCTGTAACACGCCCTCTGACTGGTGCACGCGTCTACCGCGTCTTAAAAAGGTGCCCCTCAATTTCTGCCTGAGGACGTCATAAAAAATGTGACGTCGCCGCCCGCGATCCTTGACGCCGCACGACGACATGCAACACTCGCGTTTGCTCGCACTTTTTACGGGTACGTCCCAGCTCCAGCCACCGGATCGCGACCAGTGCCGTAGCCCTGGTCGCGTTCCTGGAAGACAACAGTGGAAGATCATCGAACAGACGAAAAGACGACTCGCAAGATTGGTGGCATCAAGCACAACCAGTGATTTCCCTACACACCCCTAGGGGGGTGTACACCCCCCCCCCCCATCACTTGACGGTTCCCCTTTAATCTCGCAACGACTCCTCTATTCTCAATGGCCCCCCCTACCTTCGCGCCCCCTAAAATTCTAGACACCCCTCTTATGTTAGTTTCTATGAAACCCCCTGAACGCAACACAAGGGGTGCTGGATTCACCCCCGGGCTTGGGCACGATTGACCGAGCTCGCCCGTTGCGCAGGAAGAGAGCAGCCGCAGTACCATCATCATCAACCGGGAGAGACCACTGGATGCCACGACAATTGCTGGATCCCGTTTGCCCGCGCCGCGAATGCGGTCACTGGCGGCCATCTTTAGGTACAGTTATATCACCTCTAGCCAAGATACAGCTGCTGCAGCCACTTGGCAGCCGCCATCATCCATCCAGCTCAGATGGCGTTTTGGCAGTTGTGGTGGCAGGCTGCCATCATCGAAGCGTGGGTGATATTCTCGTGATTGATTGAAATTGCTCGACGAAACATGTTTTTGAAACCCGGCGCGAACGGTAGCCCGGTCTTGAGGACCCGGTAAAGTTTCACGAAATCGCACAGCACCGGGGAAAAGCAGCGCAGCACGCATCAAAAGTCGCATCGAAAGAAGCATCGAAAGCAGACGCCGCTACGGAATCTGCTTTCGGTGCGAGCTGCGCTGCTTTCCCCGGTGCTGCGCTTTCGTAGAACTTCGGCGGGTCCTCAAAGACGAAGGCTAACGTTCACGCCGGTTTCAGAGTACTGCTCGTCGAACAACTTCAATCAAGGACGAAGATATCACCCGCGTGTACAGTGTACTAAGATCCACGGCTTTGTCATGGTAGCCTGCCGCCATTGCGCTGTCCGCCATATTAGAATGATGGCTAGAGATGATATAACTCTACCTAAAGATGGCCGCCGGTGACCGCATTCCGGTCCATAGGCGGAGCTGGTCAAACGCGGATCCAGCAAATAGACATAGAGATCAGTGGGAGGAGACTTATAATGCTGCAAAGAGGTTACGCATGTTTCTAAGAAGAGCGTATGCATGTTTCTAATTTTGTGTCTTCTAGGAGGCTTATGGCACGTAGATTGAGTTTGCGCCATAAAATGATTACCCCCACAAATTAACTTTAGTGCCGCCTTTAAGCCAGAAGCGTGAAGTCACCTTGCATGGAGTGTGACAGTTAGGGCAAAAAAGACGAAGCGTAAAAACATACAAATTTATGATCAGTCAATTAAAACAACCCAAACGCTAAAAAAAAACGCAACAAACTTTTCTTTTTTTTACGTTATTAATGATATTAGCAAAGCTGAATAACAACGCATATGCCCGGTGCCCGTTTACGACGTATTTTTGCATCTCAGGAAGACGGAAATGTCGACCACAAGGAAGTTGTGGACAGTTGCCCGCCTACTCCATAATCACCAAACAAATTATGGATTTCGTGACAGTATAAGCTACAACCACGGTCGGACAGTACACGTAGCGCCCTCGCGGATATTGATGATGCTAACTATAATTTATCACATAGACACTTGCAGACACATGCCACAAGACACGCACGTGCACGGACGCACGCATTAGCATAGAGGGTGAATACACAGTCTTTCCCTAATGAAGTTAAAAACTTTGACAGGTATAGAAACACGGAGGAGCTCTGATCTATTTCAACATGGCGTCAATGGGGGACAAGGCGCATCTCGGAGTGTAAATCACCGGCTAGAGTACAACGACAGTTTGGATATGCTCGTTCCATACGTCGTTACGATGCGTTCACTTCTGACACCCGCGTCGAAAATCGGTTAGCACGGTGTCAACAGACTCTTCATTCAAAATAGTTCCCGTTCTGTGCATGTTACCGACACTGCGAGTATTTTTAGACGTTGCATTCCATGCTATAGATGAATGGATGGATGGGTGCTAATGGATGTACCCTTTCTAATGGGGCGGCAGCCTGCGCCACTTCGCCAAGAAACCAAAGGCATGATTCATCCCCTCCCCCTATACTAGGCCAATATGCTCCACTTCTATATTTTTCCATCGCTAGGCAGTGTGGTACGTATCGCCAGGATATCTTCTGCGGGATCCCTTTGGGAGACGCCTTGATGCTTGTAACCTGCGTTGTACACGTTCCTCCAAAACAGAAAGGAAAGCTCGTTCCTCTTCATCTTTTCTTTACAAGTTCTATTGATTCGAAAGGAACACGTTCATGTTACGTTTACCCGTTCCCGTTACGTTTCCAGGATTAGAAACTTATCGTTACATTAACGTTACGTTTCCGAATTTCAATGAAATATTGTGCTGGATATAATCCTCAGCACAAAAATAAATAAAGCGAGCAAGTTGAAAGATATACATCGACTACGTGTCGAGTCGCCACGATCACATTTGTTCCAGTTGTTTGTTTTCGACCATCTCTCGGACATTTCACACTATTGAAGCCGGAGGTTGAAATAGTCGAGAATAGAAAGCCTAAACGCCCACTAAATTCTGAGTAAAGCAGCAGATAGATAAGCGCATAGAAAATTTAAATAGAGAACGCCGTTCCTTCTGCCGTTTCCTCGAAAACGATACGAGTCCCCGTTCCAGTTCCTTCGACGCTAGATGGAACGGCGGCATTCCTCCTGACGCCACCCTCCTCAGCATTGAGAGGGGGGGGGGAAGGCTGTCATCACAAATGTTATTGCCGCTATGCTCTCACCGTCGATTCCTTGGGACGTGTGTCGCACGACGAAACGCGCGGCTATTTCGGGCATCTACAGACACGTGGCGTTGCGGCGAGCGTTGCCACAGACGACGTTGTGGAACGCGCGCTCGTGTATGCGTGCATGTGCGTCTGTCTCGTGGCATGTATCTGCAAGTGTGCGTGTCTAATGTGCCTGTGTATCGGGTGCCACCAGGGGCGGATTCAGGAATTTCCTGACGGGGGGGGGGGGGGTTAGGGTTGGTCAGCGTACCATATGTTTAGGAACCCCCCCCCTTTCCCTCGTCTCACGCCCTAAATTTTGCACATGCAGAAATCAAGAGGGGGGTCAGGACATCCGGACCCCCCTCAAATCCGCCCCCTGGGTGCCACACTTACGACAGAAATTGCAGCGGGCACTAAACGTGTCGCCCGGCAACGCGCCCTGCCGATCGACTCTCCCGAAGAGGTCATCACCTGTCGCTCACACGCCATTGGAGGCTCCTGCGAGAGTGCGCAATCCTTCGAGTGTGGACGAAGCGTATGGCCTTATCGCGACATCAAGATCCCTTTCTGTTCAGGCTGAGGGCATCAGCGGAATCCCAAACTATAGACGAGCTCGACTTATTGCCCGCGACCTCACGAGTGTCGAAGGCTTCTACTCACGACTATACTTCGTTTCACCGTACACTTGGCAAAGAGCGAACACTACACGGCGCCTTCGATTCAATCAGGGCAACGGAGGCGAGGCACGTTGCAGCCCTTACCAAAGGTACGGGGGCGAGAATATGACCCAAGCAGTTGAAGATGGGAAGGAAAGAACTCTCCTCTTACCCAGATGATTTTTTATGTGTCCCATAGGTCGCTTTTGTCCCCGTCGGAAATCTCTCTCTCTCTCTCTCTCCCACCCGCGGCTTCGACAGCACCGCGCGCATAGTGACATAAAGTACAGTCACGTGCCTCCCTCCGACGCGCTGATTGCCTCGCAGGGACCGTAGCCTTCGATCGTTTGCCAAGTTATCGTGAGACGGGGTACAGCGCAGCCTGTAAACTTCTCTTACTGTCTATCTGCGTACACATCGGAGCGTCCATATCGCTCAAGGGCATTTGCTCGAGAGAAGGTAAACACGAATACTAATCAAAGACGCGTGGTGTGGAATTCATACCGCCTCTCGGTAAAAGTATTTTTTAATGCGCGTATACAGTACCACGACCTCTTTGGCGATGTTTGGATGTGTGCTCCGTCACGTAGATGGCCGCTAATCTCGGACGGTCTAAATCTGGTCGCGGTGGCCTTGAGAAAGGCGAGCGCGAAAAGCTCGCGTGACGTAGAGTGACGTGGAGGTGACGCGAGCGGCTCCCTGTGATTGTGCCGACGCTACTTTGTTCGTCACGTCACGTGATCCTATGTGCGAATGGACGGCCAATCAGAGAGGGTATACGTGCGCCAGGTGACGCTGTAGTTTCGGCTGCTGTCACTCCATGACGCGATAAAATAGAAGTGATTCAGATATCCGACGGAGTCAACCAAACAGCGCCATTAAGTGCATCGTGACGGGGCTCGTTGTCCGTGTGTTTTTTGCTATCGCCGGCTACACCAATCACACGCAGTGAATGGCTGAATTCGCCGTGATCCTGCATCAATTCCGAACTACATGGTCCCGCAAACACCAACAACCCCAAAAAGGGAAGCCTGCAGGGGACAGCTATATGGAGAGCTCAAGCTCGTCTGCTCCTTGCAGAGGGGATGCAGTGTCGTCAGAATGCCGAGCTCTGATTGGCTGATTGGAAGGACAGTCGGTAGACCTCAAGGCAGCTAGCATTGAGGTATACCCACTATCCTTTCAATCAAATGCCAATCGGAGCTCGGCGTTTTCACGTTAAACTGCAACCCCCTGTGCCAGAAACAGACGAACTTGAGAAGCTATAGCAGATCCATAGGCTGTGCTGCAGCTGGTTTCCCTTCGGGGGTTGTTGTGGGTGTCGAGTCCCCGATTAAGGTGTTTAGGAGGCCATGTAGATCGGAAGTGAGACAGAGACCAACTTCCAGACGGGTGGTCTTGCCGCATGTTCATACTGTTTCCCACCGTGTATACCAAGCATGTTGCTAGGAGGCTCAACGTCCCTGTCGTTTCTTTCGGCGCCATCAACGTTGTCTCGACTGTGTACCGCTATCAGTCAAGCTGGGCGCCCTGGAGCCCAGTGTAAAGTTAAATACCGTAATCGGTACGTCCCCTGTGCCTCTGGTGTTGTTTATCTCATCTTCCTGTCCTCTGGCAAGGTGTATATTGGACAGACGGGGAGGTGTGTAAACGTCCGGGCGAGAGAACACTTCCTTCCCTGCGCTCCTCGCCACCAAGGCCATTATGCGGTACGCCGTGACAGAGGTGTGTACGTGTCCACCATTGTTCGAAGAGATTGGGATTCTAGCGCGGTGCCGAAATAAGATAGCGAGAAAAATTGATAATGCCTTTTTTTGTTGGCAGTTATGAAGCGGGGATGTGTGTCAGCACCCCGTCGGTGGCCTTGGCGTGTGACGAGGTGGACTTCGGCCAAAAGGTGCGGCGAGCTTGTGTAAGGCAAGTGTCCACATGTTGGGGGTGTTTTATCGGGTTGATCGTTTTGTTCCTACCTTTCCAGTCTCTTGTCCACTTGCTGTGTCGTGCAGGAGTAAACTTTTCAGTCGTCAGTCAGCACTGTTTTTTGTGCTCCTTGTCCTCCGTTCTCTCGCTGTTTCTTTTTCTCTTTATTTAAACTATGTTAACTCATTCTGCCCAACTGCAGGCGTTAAAAACCCAGCATTATGATTTGCTTGTTTTCTGTTTTTTTTTTTTTTGTGCTGGGGTTAGGGTAAATAGCAGAAGGCAGATCCAGACATGTGATGCGCGATCTCCCCTACAGTATGCAGGTCGTTTCGGGGACGAGGAATCCAAGGTGGAAAATGAAAGCACCGTAATATACAGGCGAACTAAACCAGTCAAGGTCAACAGCTATTCATAGCGTGCACGTGTGGTCATTCTGCGGTGTTGGCGGTTAATTATTTCCACTTTACTGCTTTCAGGAAAGTACTACTCTTGGGATATAGAGGTGCCGGAGGCGGTGGTCCAAGTCCCTTATTTTGCAGTTTAATGCGTACGACTGAAATGAAAGCGGTCATGAGGACCTCTACCTAAATTTCACAAGTTATGCACTTCCGAAGCTTGTGTCAACGAAGGACTACTAATCGAGTCAACCAGCCGTTATTGAGTTGCAGTAATCTTCGAATATATTAGTAATAATTAATCACTTTCACAAAATCCTGCTTCCCCACACTCTAAAAAATTCTGTGCGTCTACTTTCCCGCACAACACACGGAGAGCCAATCACCACAACTTACGGAGGCAACTCAGCGAATGACGATGCCGAAACATAGCTTAGACCAAAAACCGCAGTCTAAGTTGTGACATTAAGCAATACAAGCGTGACGTTTTGCATTGCTTAATGTCAGAACTCAGACTGCCTTTTTGGTCTATACATATGTTTCGGCACCGTCATTCGCTGAGCTGCCTCCGTAAGTTGCGGCGATTGGCTTTCCCAGTGTTGTGCGGGAAAGTAGACGCGTGGGCTTTTTTTTTTAGAGTGCACTGGAATCTGTGCCTCAAAACAAATATCCGACGAGCCCAGAGGCCTAATGCTTTCTCGCTGCCATGTCGGACGAAAGTCGGCGAGGATGCTCCTCCCTTCCTTGACGTGAGGGAAATGATGCCTTCCTATTGGCTGGCTGTGCAATAATACCCTTCCTTTTCCACGACGTCAGGGAAATCGTGCTTTCCTATGCAGAGTGCAAGCTCGTCTGCTTCATGTGCAGGGGTTGCGATGATGTCATACACGCAGAGCTCTTATTGGCTGATTGAAAAGATAGGGGTACACCTCAAGGCATCTAGCATTGAGATCTACCCACTATTCTTTCAATCAAAGCCAATCAGAGCTCGGCGTCGTTCTGACATTATTGCCACTCCTACGCACGCAAGCAGACGACATGCCCTCCGCATTGGCTGGACGCGCGATGGTAACCCTTCCCTCGGTGATTTGAACCAGGAACCTTTAGTGCACTCAAATTGCAAAGGGGAATACGGAGCGCAACTGAGGGAGAGGAGGAAATGAGGCGCGGTGAGAGAAAGTGATCACGTGTAAGACAAATCTCCGTTCCCGCAGCTGCTACTCGGTCCGGAGCAGACGACGTCTTGACCTTAGGTTCCTCGTTTGTCGGAACGCCTCTGGTAGCTGCATAGTGTATATAGTCAACAAAACTAAAGGAACTTTTTGGGGTATTCCCCCTGCACTTTCTCGAAGGCTAAATACTTGTTCGTAGAGAATCGGGGGATTTTCGAAAGCCATAGAATGAGGTAGGAAAGCCATTGATACGACTAGCAGACAACGCCGGCGTTCGGCGCTCGAACGCCAGACGCTGACGCATCTGCTCCTGTGCGAAGAAGCAGACGACGGTCTCGCTCGCTCAGATTGAAACGAGAGAGTGGGTAGATGCAAAGGCAGCTAGAGCTCGGCGCTCTGGCAACACCGCATTCTCTGCGCAAACAGCGCAATCTCCTCTCCATTGTGACTGTGACTATGGACGCCGTTGATATCTCACTATGGACGTCACTGTGACGTCCATAGTGAGATTTTTTTTGTCACTGACGGGAACAAGAGCAATTATAGTGTCCACCACCATCGAACTTGTCGTTCGCAACTGGTGATACGAATCTATTTAGGATCACAACTCGTGACGTCGTGGTCGTGACGTCACAGCTCGTGACGTCACAGATCGTGACTGGTCGTGACGTCACAGATCGTGATTGGTCGTGATGTCACAGATGGTGCCGGGCGCCACCGAAACATCTTGGTGCCAATGGATCTTTTCCAGGAAGGGCTTCTGGCCGGTAGTTGAAAAGGTGGTACACCAACTCAACTGACTTCACGAGTCTGCGGTGGCGCTGATGCCGGCACTGCGCATGCGTAGGCTCATGACGTCAGAAACATAAGTTGGCTATAATTCTCTTTTTTTTTTTTTACTTTAGCTGCAGCTGTTCATTACGCGCGCGACGATACACTTGTCTCAAGGTTGAGTGACGATGCAACGGACTTTCCTCGGGCTGAGAGTCGGAATTACTCAAGAATGCACAGTCAATAGAAAGTTTTAGTAGATCGTACGCTGCGCAAAGCGCTCAATCCATGCTTCGAAGTGACGGCATCGAGCTCCCGCGCTAGCAAAGCGAACCTCTAGAATACGGTCTATACTAGACGTCTTTAATGTATACAAGCAAGCATGCTCCGCGCGCAGAAGAAAAACGGAAAACATCTGCGTGCCTCGACCCGACGACGGCGCGTGGAAAAATGCGAGTATATTTTTTAAACCTCGGGGATAACCTGTGGGCACGTCGAGAGCTTGTCCTTATCGCGATTTGAACGAAGGCGCGCCTTAGCGAACAGCATGTACCGCCGTCACAACTGCACTCCGTTTCACTCCGGAGTCCGACAGCAGCTGACGATCCGATGGGGCCGATCAAGCCAGTAAACTAAAAAGCCTGCGCGCCTGCTCCGTGACGTCAATGTAGCTATAGGCCGCAGCAGCGAGCGGAAAAGCGACAGTCGGCTGGTCGAGGCGGCCAGCATTCTTCGACTAGAGATGAAGTGTAAGAGTAGAAGAATAAAACAGAAAGCTGCCAAACCAACATACCTTATTCGAAGAGCTCGTACCTTGAGCTTCTTTCTTTGCCTTAATCCATCGGATACGCCGTTGCTCGTCGGTTAAAGGGGAGAATATGTGGACCTTCGGTTCTCCGACATTATCTGCCCGACACCACGGCACACAACACTTATTAGACATTGATCTTCACATTCGCACGCACGAAAGCACTCAGGGATGATGGTCGCCGACAGACGCAGTGAATATACGGTGAATACGCAGGCGTCTTTCTCCGCATTTCGAACGGCTTCTATACGCATGCCCGATTGCGCGCCCGCCGTCTAATAAACGCTCTGCGCTCGTCACGTCCCGTTATGTTCTCATTTTAGATTTTTTTTTTATTAGGTTTAGTCGGTGCAACCTACAACACACTTCCATCTTTGACGACGCTTAGACCAACCGCATCGGGGATGACGGCGCATAAAAAAATAAAAGTATTCCCCCCCCCCTTTTTCCACGTAATATTTCTCTCTTTACACAAGTTAATTTGCATAAATACTTCGTTTCAGCTTAACTAAGTTTAGCCGCAGCTGACGTAGGAGCTGATGGGACCAACCAGAGAGCATCAAAAGCGCACCGTCATGGTGGTTCGTCATGTTTTCCTATACGTGCTCTTTCATCGCCGAACCGATCATAAACGGAAAAGGCCCGGCGACACGCGCCTTTTGACACTGCTTGATTGGTCCCGTTAGCTCGTAGCTTCGGATGCGTCTGGAGGACCACGGTGTAAGATATATACTAAAACCGTGGTATTGAAGTAGGCTGTCAACGAAGTAAAGTGGAACCCAATTTCCAAACGTACTCTGCTCGCAACGCCACTGACGTGCACTGTCGCGGTGTATACAAGGATAAAAGCGACTTTTCTTTTTAGTTTCTCCTTCGCAAAACCCGATGTCGTATCGCGTGGTGGTAGTGTATAGGCCAATAATAGTCGTGTTGCGTGTATGTTTATACGGCGGGAGGTTAGTCGTCCACATTGGGCGTCTGGCGTTTCCGCTGTAGATGAAACTTATTTAGCGAGTGCACTATACCACTGCAAGCCTGGGCTCTTGAAGAGCATCACGCGCGGTAGTAATATATAGTCAAACACACGCTGCGTTCGATGCTTGTAGATCGAAAACGGGCAGGGCTTGGGACAATTAATCCGGGAAGTTTCCGGTGTCCCGCCTCCAGCGCGAGCTTGCGTGTATGCCCTCGACAATGCTTCGGCGTCTCGTGCACGGCGAAAGCATAGCCTCTTTTATACTCATAAAGCCTGGCAGTTCGACGACGGAGCCATAGATGGCCCGGTCGCAGATTTGGAGCGCGAGGATCTGGTAGCACAGAGCATCAAAGAGCCATTTCTCGGGGAACCTGGACGTCAGCGCACAGTTTTTGCAGCAGCGTGGACCCGAAACACAACTTGTTCGCTCGGGAGAAGTGTGTTTCGGCGCTCTCGCCGCAGCGGGGCGCCAGTCACGTGGCTCTCCTCTCATCCGTTGTCTGACGCTCCACCTTTTCCATTTCGGCGGCCGCTTCTCGTGGCGTTCTGCCAGGCTTTGTCAGTATACAGGAGGCTATGGCGGAAGGGCATGGAATGCGTGCTGGAATGCCGGGTGTTCCAAAGGTACGCCCTGCCGTTTTCACTTTTTTGAGTGACGCAGCTGTGTGCTTCGTTTACGCGAGCATCGACGGGTACACTCGTATCAGTAGTGGCTTCGTTGCATTACATACTCGCTATCCAGGGGAGCCCATCGCGAGAAACGCAGGAAACGTGCGCTCTGTCAGGTTCATACTCGAAAAATTATGTGCGTGTGCGTGGTTTTGATAAATTGTTTCAGGAGGGGGGAATGGGGGGGGGGGAGGGGGCTGAGGGGAGTGGGGTAGGTTTTTTTATTGACTATTTCTTACAACGAAATTCGCAGTCAGGGTACTTCAACATTTTGATGGAGTAAATGCAACTGGGATCGATCGGAGTTATTTTTCGAAATTATGTCGAAAGATAAACCCATTTCCATTGATTTAGTCTCATATAATCGCGTGTAAGCGTTTCAAACTCTATCGTGAGAAGCGCTGAACAAAAACGACACTGCGCCAATATCTTGACCGCGTTCAAAACCAAATTGTTGATCGTCAAGTGGAGCGTCTTCAGACAATGTTAAAATGATTGTGACGTTACTCGGCTACTCTTTGCGAGTAACTCTAACTGTAATTGGATGCATTTGTAAGAATGCAACTGTATAGCCTAATTACGTTTGAGCTGACGTAAATGTAGCTGTAACTTAATTGCTTTCACTAGTGACTTCTACAGCTTTGCCAATGGGCTGACAAAAGTGTGCGGGTGACGTTCTTTAACTCATCCACTGTTTTTCTTTTTGTGGGTCATCAGACAATTTTTGCATCATGACATATGATGGCGTTGCATGATGACAAATGATGGCGTGGACTAGAAGAGTACATGGGGATGACGAAGACTTGCTATTGAAGATGAAGGGATGACGTGAAAGTATCATGGCAACCACACTCGCTCACACACTTTAACATTGTAGACGCTGAGAGACTTGCCGACAGAGTGCCCCAATGCCTTCGGGGTCGTCGGGAATGTATGGAGTTAGCTAAGGTGGTAGCACAGCTGCCACCTGAGCTAATTTGGCTGCACGCATCAGGCAGGACAACCCTACACACCATTTCTTTTCGATTGAACGCAGATACGTTTTAGTCGTACTACATGATCATATAGTAAATGTACTTCGCTTTTTACATAGGCCGATTTCTAAACAAAAACGCGGCGAGACTCTTTTTGCCACAGACCTTTATATATGAGACATAACCAACAAATGAAGACAAAAGATGTCCCGCCAGTTTGTAGGCAAGCCCATCGCTCTGGCGAACATCTATACAAGCGTGACAGTTGTAATTTTGATTCTCCAGTGCACATATATATTTAAGCTTGCGGGGTGCACCCGGGATACCATAAAACGCGACCGTAAACTTGGCCACCCCATTTCAAGCAGTGTTCCCGCGTTATGGCTAAGTGCGCTCCGCCACTCGAGTAGGCTGTGTCCACAATTGCCCGCCAATAATCGCGTATTCCATTCGTATACACTGCTTCCTCGGCCGACATGTCCCAAAACAATTCAAGAGAAACAACGTCCACGTCCTCCCGCCAAGAGAATCGACAAAGGCGTGCCACATTTTTGTGCAAGACATCGCCTCCTTCCCGCCAAGTTCTCGGCGTAGCAATCCTCCGGTTTCAGCCAGACACGCACACGCGAAATGAGCTTCATCGGCGCCAAACTCTTCCCTTAAAAATAAATAAAAAAGTAAGAGAAGCAAGCGTGCAAAACGAGCACACCGAGCTACGTGACCTGCGACCAAGTTGGAAGAGCATGGCGCCACACCAAACTCGCAAAGTTCGCACGCACGGAGAATCCTCAATGCGACCTCCCTACCCGCCGGATCGGTCAATAAAAACGACGAGAACAACGAGCAAAGCGCTCGACACTGTTGCCATGGAAACCACCTCCACAACAACCGGCAGTAGACCGCACGTCGCTATCGCGGCGGTAGATGACCAACTAACATGGCGTCTTCCATCATGGCGGCGCCCTCCAAGGTTGCAGACGACCAGTCCGTCAGCCCCGAACCTTTTCAGCGGGCGCTGAGTCTGTACCGTCGTAGGCGTTTCGCGGAATGCGCTGACGCTTGTCAGTTGTTGCCGCACATTCCGCAGGCCCACTGGCTTCAGCTCCGAGCCCTGACTCAGCAGGCATGGCTGGATGAGCTCGAGCTCGACGATGAACCCTTGGCGCAGACCCTGCTGGATGACCATGCCCTGGCGCAGACGGCGCGTCCAGGCACGTCCTTGAGGGCTCCTGGACCTACG
Source organism: Ixodes ricinus (assembly GCA_037355805.1). Classification (NCBI taxonomy): domain Eukaryota; kingdom Metazoa; phylum Arthropoda; class Arachnida; order Ixodida; family Ixodidae; genus Ixodes; species Ixodes ricinus. Next base: position 492 of record JAZHYW010024455.1, on the reverse strand, counting down.
GCGAGCGCCAGGCCCCTGACCAGAGAAGGCCGTCCAGTGACCGGGGTGCGGCGAAGACCACTGTCAAGGGCCACCACGAGTGGCGCAGGGATTGAGAGGGTGCTGCGTACAGCGGCCGGTGGGGCTCGAACGGCTAGAGTGCCGTCTACGGTGAGTAAAGCTGAATTCGGTGCTCCGTTCCCGCGAAAGATTCGTACCTAGCAGAACCTCCTGGGTTCAGTCCCCACCCTTGCCGGTTTCGATCTGGATGAGCACCGTGCTTGCGTGCAGTTGTGTATCACTACTACGTGATGGAGGTTGAAGACCCCAGGTTATGCAGCAGTGCTGTACTGGCTAAATTTCTCCTTTGTAGCGGAGTCACGGGAGGACAATTGGGGCCGACTAACGTCCTGCTGTGCTTAACAAAAACAGAACACAACTTCTTGTGCTGCGGAACGTTGCCAATTCCTCCTAACTTTGGACAATTCTGCCCCTTTGACTGCTGTTTGCGTA